>QGQB01000080.1:0-49754 GCA_003385265.1 Neonectria hederae | reverse complement strand
AACCCTAACCCTAACCCTAACCCTAACCCTAACCCTAACCCTAACCCTATTTTTATATATAGAGTAATTAAAGTTTTAATATATTTATATCTAATTATTATAATTTATAGTATTTATCTTATTATTATAAATAGTAATAATAAATAAAATTAAAATTAGTTTAATAAACTTATTATTAAAAAAATACTATATTAATTATATTTATATTTAGTTTATTATTAATCTTTTCTTTTTATATTTTAATATTTTATTATCTTTAAATATAATTAATAAAAATAATATAAAGATATTAATTTTTTTAAATTATTTAATTAACTTTATTATTAACTATAGAAATAGCTTTAATAATATTAAATTTAAAGCTATTAATAATTATATTATCTATAATTTTAAACTTAATAAGAAGCTTATAAATATTATAATCTTTATAAATTATATTAATAATTCTATAGTTATATTACTAAAGTTAATAAAAGAAATTATAAAAAGAGAATAAGTTATTTAAAAATATATAATATATAAATTCTAATAATAAATTTACTAAAGTAATAATTATAATTTAAATTAAGTTTAAATAGATTATTCTTTTTTATATTTATTATTAACTTTATTATAATTATATATCTTATTATAATTATTAAGCTAATTATATTTCTATAAACTTAAATTTCTAATTTAATTAATATTTAATTTACTATAAGAAATAATCTTATTAAGCTATAATATAAACTTTAAACTATATAAGAATTAGCTTTAAAGGAATAATTATTATCTTTAAGAACCTTTTAAGAAAATAAATTATATATTTATCTATAATAATAAATATATTTAATATATAGAAAACTATAGATATATACTATATATAGTTAAATTATACTTTAATTTAAATAAAAGTATAATTATAAAAGCTTATATTAAGATTTTAATTAATAATTATAAAATTATAAAGTAAATATATTTAAATTAATTCTATTATATATTATAATAAAGTTATATTATAGAATTATATAGTATTTTAGTTAATATTTATATTATTAATATTTCTTTATTCTGAGTAAATATTTTATTCTTTCTTTAGCTTTCTTAATTAAATACTAAGGGTAAAATTCTATACTATATATAGCTAAAAAGCCCTTATTTTAAAGTATAATAAATACCTTTTTACTATTTCCTAATATTCTCTTAGTATTATTAAAAGTATTAAAATTCCTTTATCCTTAAAAAGTTCTTTATCTTTTCTTTCTTCTTTTTCTAGTAAAAGGACTAGGAATAAAATTCTTATATAAATACTATGAAAAAGCCCTTATCTTAGAGTATAATAAAGGTCTTTTCTAGTTTACCCGAAGTTTACCCAGTAGAATCTAAATCCCCTTTTCCCACCTAAATCCCTCCCTTTTTAACCCTCTTTTCCTAGCCTTCTAGCAGAGATAAAATTCCTAGGAAAATATAATAATATAGCTTATAAAGTAACCTATTAGGGCCCTTTTTCCTTTTTTATTTTAGGGTCTAATTGGCTAAGGAAAACCCCTTAACCCTAAATAGTAATCCAGGCAATAGTAATCCAGCCCCCTATTTAGGACCCACTTACGCTGCAGCTAATCATATGCGCACAGAAAATAGTAGTCCAGGCGAACTACCAGTGGATTTATAATTAGGACTAAGGGCTAAGTAAACTAGCTAGTTATTAGTAAGGATATAATTAGATATAGAAGGGGGTAGCTATAAGGGAAGTTAAGAAGGGAAGGAGGGGAGGTATCTTTCTTTTTTAGTATTATTATCTTAAGAGATAAGAACTTAAGAGCTTCTTACTATAGAAAGAAATAAGAGAAATAAGCTTATTAAGCTTAAAGCTTAAGCTTTTACCTTTATTTACTAAGAAAGAATTCTATAATTACATTTAAATCTATACTTAATTCTAGGTTAAATCTCTATCTTTTATAATGCTAATTATTAAGCTAATTATAAGCCTTTTTAATACTTTACTAATATTCTTTTCTACTTTTAACTTAATAATTAATCTTATAAAATACTTTCCTATTAAGAGGTACTAAATACTAAACTGCCTAACTATATATATACTATTTAGTATAGCTTAGGGCTAACTAACTAAGATACCTATATAATATATTTCTATATACCTTACTAAGGGACTATTATCTATTTAGGGTATTATTTTATATCCCTTTTTACTGCTAAAATAGTTATTCTTTCTAATAATTACCTTTTTTTAGCTAGTACTCTTTCTAATATTTACTATCTATAGTACTTAGTTACTTACTTTTACTAATTTATTAGCTTTATTATAGTAATTATTCTTTCTAATAGTTATTTATTCTAATAATTACTTACTCTTTAGAATAGTTATTCTTTTTAGTATTATACTCTTTTATTTTTTATAGTATTTACTTTTTTATCTTTATTAATATATAGTCTTTCTAATAAGTACCTATAGTATAGTCTTCTTATCTTTATTAATCTTAACTTTTATTATATATTTCTTCTAAAAGATTAACTACTTTATATAATTAATAATAATTATTACTAATAATTAATAATATATAATAATTACTATAAAGAATACTCTATAGACTTCTTAACTAATTAGACTAACTAATAATAAATTCCCTACTCTATATAGTCTATAGCTATAGCTATTAATAGTAAATAGCTTATAATAACTAGAGTAAAAAATACTATATAGATCTTTTAATTCATAGAAATAATTAAGCTATAAGCTATCTACCTTATATAGTTTATAGTAATAACTAGTAGTAATAGGTAGATAGTTAGTTAGTAAGTCAGTTAGTCTATTAGTTAGTCTATTAGTTAGCTAGTTAGTTAGTTAGTCAGCCAGTTAGCCAGCCAGTCAGTCAGCTAGTTAGTCAGTGAGTTAGTCAGTCAGTTAGTCAGTCAGTCAGTCAGTTAGTCAGTCAGTCAGTCAGTCAGTCAGTCAGTCAGTCAGTCAGCAAGTCAGCTAGTACAGCAGCCTAGCTAAAACACTATATAGCATCCCTAATTAGTAGAAATAGCCAGCTATAAATAGCCTTACTTATATATACAGCAGCAGCCAGTAACAGCAGCTTGTAACAGCAGCCCAGCTGGCAATAGCAGCCCAGCTGGCAACAGTAGCCCAGCTAGCAACAGTAGCCCAGCTTACAACAGTAGCTTATAACAGCAGCTTATAATAGCAGCTTGCAGCAGCAGCTTAGCTTGCAACAGCAGCTTACAATAGCAGCTTGTAACAGCAGCTTACAACAGCAGCCCAGCTAGCAACAGCAGCCCAGCTTGCAACAGCAGCCCAGCTAGCAACAGCAGCTTGTAACAGCAGCTTGCAACAGCAGCTTGCAATAACAGCCCAGCTTGCAATAGCAGCCCGGCCAGCAACAGCAGCTTGCAACAGCAGCTAGCAACAGCAGCTTGCAATAGCAGCTAGCAATAGCAGCTGGCAACAGCAGCTTATAACAGTAGCTTACAATAGCAGCCCGGCCAGCAATAGTAGCCCGGCCGGCAACAGCAGCTTGCAATAGCAGCTGGCAATAGCAGCTAGCAACAGCAGCTTATAATAGCAGCTTGCAACAGCAGCCCAGCTTACAATAGCAGCCTAGCTAGCAATAGCAGCTTACAATAGTAGCTTATACCTCTTACTCTTAGTCTTTGTCCCTAGTCTTAAGGGCAGCAGCAGGGGGCTAGGGCTTTTTCTTTTAGGCTGTGCAGGTTCTTTTGTCCCCCTCTTTGTGCCCCCGCTTTTCCCTTGGCTAGTTGTCTTTCTATTGGCCCTAGACCGGTCATCAAGTGGCAGACGGTCATTAAGTGGCAGTGGACACAGCAGCGGGGTCAGCGCGGCCTGTGCGCGGGGCTTCCCGCTAATGGCGCGCGCGGAAACGGTCATTAAGTGGCAGGATCTGCCGCTTGATGACCGCCGCCTAGCGGTTAGGTCTTAGTAGCTAAAGTAATTAATCTAGTTAATATACTATAGTTAAATAGTAATCTTATACTTATATATACTATCTTTTACTATCTAAAGTAACTTTCCTTATTATTTACTCTATTTATACTCTTATTATTACTAAATAATTACTATAAGCTAAATTACCTATTATTACTAGAGTACTTCTATTATATCCTTACTATAGTTAACTCTAAGGACTATTATTCTTACTAGTTTATAGTTATTACTTAAGCTCTTTTAACCTAAGCTTAAGGCTATTATAATAATAAGAATAATAATTATAATAATAATTATAATAATAATTAAGTTAATAATAAAGTAAGTATACTTAGCTAGCTATATAAAGAAAGTTTAAACTAAAGTAAAATACTAAAAGCTTACTTAAGCCTATTTACTATTAGTAATATAGAGCTAACTATAGTATATTTTATAAAACTTTTAATTAATTATAAAGAAGCTAAAGTATTTTTAGTATTTAAATATATAGTAAATAGGAAGTTTAGCAAAGGGAGCTATTATTACTATAATTATAATAATACTTCTATTTATACTAAAGCTTTATTTCTTCCTCTCCCTTCTCCTTTCTCTTTCCCTTTTCCTTTTACTCTTACTTTTACTCTTATTCTTATACTTATACTTATATTTATACTTATACCTTAGTTTATACTATTCTTACTATTACTATTTAAAGCTAAAGCCCTAAAGGCTCTATTAATAATAGTACTTAGTAAGAACTTAGTAAGTAAGTTAATTAAGGTTAATATATTACTTCTAGAGGTAACTAAGTAAGTTTATAATAGTATAGCTATAGGTAGTATAAATAAGGAGTTAGAAGTAAGGATAATAGTAGAGCTAGCTTTAGCTTATTATAATAACTATATATAGTAATAGCTATAGTTCTTACTATAGCTTTATTCTCTTATAATTAGGCTATTAAATAGAGTTTTCTTTTATAGGTAGTAGGGATAGTAAATTAATTTAATACTCTTTTTCTCTTTTTCTCTTTCTCTCTCTTTCTTTCTCTCTTCTCTTATTCTATATATATATTAATAAATAGAAGAATATAAAGAGATAAAAAGAAATAGAAATAAAGTTAAAAGAAGAAGAAGATAAAAAAGGAAAAGAAGAAAAAGTAAAGGTAAATTATTCTTAATTTAATATAATAAGAAATATAACTAATAGTTAGAATAGATTAATAAGCTTAATTAACTAAGAGTTATTAATATATAATAGAGAATATATAGTATAAATTAAATCTTAGATAATTACTAAGAACCTAATAGAACTTAAATTACTTTATAGTATTAAATATAGTACTTCTAGGTATTATATAGCTATAAGGGATAGGATTTAAGTAAGAAGAGCTACTATAATTATAAAGGGTAAGTAAGGCTAAGTAATAAGAATAGAGTTAATTAGTTAATTATTAGTAAAGGGAAGGGAAAGGGAAGGGGAAGGGGAAAGGGAAGGGGAAAGGGAAGGGAAGAAAGAAAGAAAGGAAGGAAGAAAAGAAGAAGAAGGAAAAAAGAAAGGAAGGAAAGAAAGAAAAGAAAGGAAGAAAGAAAGGAAGAAAGGAAGGAAGGGAAAAAGGGAAAAATAGATAATTAGGAACCCTATAATAGGATTCTTCCTTCTATTACATAGGGCCCTACTAGCTTTATAAGCCTTAGTTTAATTAGCTAGTGACTGATTATCTAAGGATACATAGTTATTAAAGGATATAGTATAGGCCTATGTATAACTGTGCATAGTATAGGCTAATGGGCACAGGTGCTAACAGTTATCTAAGGATAATAAGTAGAGCACTTTATCCTTAGATAACTGAGGATTTATAATTAGGAATACTAAGTATATGTCTAGATTATTTATAATATAATATAAGAAGGTAAAAGGTAATACTAATATTATACTAGGATAAGTAAGGAGTTATAGCTTCTGTATTTTAGTATAATTAGGTAAAGAGTAATATAGCCTAAAAACATATCTATTTAAATAGTTAATGTTTAATTTAAATGAATTAATAAGAAATAGCATAAGGTAAAAATGCTAGAGGGTAGAGCTAATGAATATATAATTTGATTATTAACCTGAGACTGGCTAGGAATGCCCTATAATTAGGCACTGATAACTTTTAGGCTAAAAGGTAAATTATAGGGCTTGATTAAAGGTATTAACTGGAATCTCATTAGAATCTCACGTTATTTCAGTCAATGCCCTAAGATGGTACCTAACTGGGCATTAGCGGGCAGCGTTTATGTTTTGCACCGGTGATAGAAAAGCAAGCAGGGTTTCTGGATATATGCATGACAGTCAGTGGACACGTCAGCGGAGCTAGTGAAGTGGGGCCTCTAGGGTAGGAGACCGTTGGGCCTAGGTTGCCCAGATCTGCACACCTTCTGGGTCCAGCTGACCTAGTGTGTCCAGTGAAGCATAAGATGCTCCTGTCTTCGCACATCGAATTGAACGAAGCACGTAAGGTATCAAGGCCATTTCCTATGAGATTTTCCTCAATAACTCTTGATCGAGCTTGGTCCGAGATAGCGACTGGCGCCATCGTCCCTCATTGTGTTGTGCGAGTGAAGGGAAGGTAGAGAGGCGCGTTTCGTATGTAGGGTTTCGGCCGATGTGAAGAAGTCTGCACAGGCCACATCTCGGGAATATATCGGCAAACTTCGCAAGATACAACCTCAGTAACATTGTTGTTCAATGTCAAGAGAAGCATTTTCGAGTGTCGTGGAGTAGGCATCTATGCACTACAGCTGACACACAGTTAGGCAGCAACGGTGGCTGTGGGGCCACGGTCAGTACTGCTGACATCATCCCATTGGACACACCAGCTCTCACAGTACGCAGATAGTGGGAAATCGGTGACTGTCTCCGGGACCTGCCTGCCGACGAAAACACTCCACCAAAGAGCGAAACTCCTTTGCCAGGGCGTGTGAGAGCATCGGCCTATCCCAAAATTAGAGAACCGAGATGCCTGCCCTCCGCCCAAGTACGTCACATTGGGCGGGTACTCCGTACAGGTCGTTAAGTAACGGCTGTTTATCGGAAGCCTCACATTGGCACAGACGCCACTCTAAAATACCCATACCGCTCGGAACCCCGCAGACGAAGGGTGGAACGCTCGGACCTACCCCCGTTTTTCCCGCCCCCCCGGGAGGCCCGTCACATAGACGAGCTATGCCGTCGAATAGATCGTTTTAAACTAATGCTCCCGCGCATCGATCCTTCGGGGAGGCATATCTTGTACCGTTGAATTGTCCCGCAAGAGCCTGTCAGCTATGGTGGGAAACTAGAACTGCCACCTAGCCGATTGGAAGCGAGCATGCAGCGGGTGGCTCAATCAAATGAGACAGCCCTTTCAGATAGAAAGCGATAACGACGGCTCTCCTTCCCGAACGAATGCACAACTGCGCCGTACTTGTTATAACTCGTATTGAGGGCTCCATTAGCGCCGTTGCCTTCCTGGGTCTGGCGCCCAAGCGACTTAGCATTCGCAAAAGATTTTGATGCAACATGCAAGCCCTGCTAGCCGGGAATGGCCGTGGATAAACCACGGCTAACCGAGTAGGAAAGAATCAATCAATCAATCTGGTCTAGAAAATGTCACTCATACAATTAAGTTCGAAGGATTATTTCAATCCTGGCCGAATATGTGGGCTACTATGGGTTGTGAAAACTGAATCTAGATTGTTAGTTCACTAAATCATGATTTAAGTAACTATTTTCTAGGTCGAGAGTCGGTGGGTCAGTTAAGCGGGGCGCTGCTGGAGGCTGTGGCGCTATCTTTTGCTTGTGACGGATGAGTTGTTTTTCTCCCCTCTTCTGGGTGGAGGCAAACACGTATAAATAGAGCAATGAGGACAAGATCCAAATACCGAATCTTGTTCCTAAAATACAATCTCCAAACACCAAGACACGAATCATATGTTTCTAATTAACGTCCAGTCGAAACACCAGCAATCGCCATAGCCGTTAACTCTGACCTCTGCAACAATGTGTGGCTACTACACCGTCACTGCCAGGTACTCAAAGTGCAAACATACAGTCACCAACACGGAGTATCCCATCGAGGAGCGATGTGCCCACGCAAATTCGGGGACGGCGAGCTGTCCTAACCTCACGCCAAGCAAGACTGTTATGGGTTCTTACAAATCCAGCGGTTCTTGCCCCCAATGCTAAATCTACGCTAGTCTTTGCTGCTTCAAGGTGAGACGGTCACTGGCTGGCCCTTGTTGGCAGGTTGCCGGCTCGATTGCTGATTTTTCTAATGAATCTAGGCTGCCATCCAACGCGCGATTTCGTCTTGCCATCGCGCATGTCGCCAGCCCACTAGGGTTCTATGCAGCATTCGCAATCAGCTAACACACAGCAAGATGGAGATGGGGACGGAGGAACCGAAGTGGACTGTCTGCATGTGGCAGAACTGAGTTATCTCTTTATTCATTCATTTGGCACCTGGAAACGTTCTTGGAACAAGCTATGTTGCATCAAGTGAATGGATAAGATCATGTGTGTGAGAAGCTCTTGATATTCTTCTTATCTAATGAGGGTCTTTGGGTCAGTCTTATAGACAAGGAAAACGACGATGACCTCGGATGACCTCGGACGGCCAAGACGATCCGGATGCTTCGGGCATCTTAGACTTCAGCTAGCTATTGACCTGAACGAAGGAAAAGCTAGGCCTTAGATTAGGCTGATAGTGAGGGCTTTTAGCCGGTGGCGATGGACACCTGTGATGATAGAATGAAAAGCTTCACTGCCGTCATAGCCATAGAAATCCGATATCCCGATATGTAACAAGCTATTAGGGCCTTCCGTCTAGACCACCAAACTTACTTGAGTCGGTTTCCCGTGCTCTGTTTGTCTATTCACTTTAAAGACATGAAATTTATAAAGAAATTTGCTCTTCCTCATACCAGTCTAAACGTCGCCCTGTTTAATTGTGATGCCTCCCATGATGATAAATCCATGGTACTTGGCAAACGATGGACGAGCCGATAGCCCAGTGAAATCGCATTTCAGCCTGATGAGTTTGCAGTCTTGCAGGCAGGCGTCAGTGTCCTGGTCGGAAATGTGTTGCATCCCTTGTTGGATGACTAGGAATATCACCAAAGGGACTTCCGTGATCTAAGAGAGCCTCGATTCGAGCTATAAGATACCTATCTAACAAATTTCCTTCCATGATCACCCTGAAGCCAGACCCTGGACGAACCTATCGGGAGAGAAGCATGCCTGCTTCACGTCGTGGTCATATCTGTGTGACCTGACTCATTTGTTTGTCAGCCTCCCGAAGACGGCAGCTAAGTCACCTGCTACGGCCCCTGCCGAGTCATATTCAAAGTTCCAGCATCGCGTGATAATGTCACGAGCAACATTGTTGTCCGCTATGATGGGCATCGTGCCGCTCTCAACAATGTCCCAAATATCACCGCTAATATCCGCGTACGGGAATTTCCACGCGGTGATTTCATAGACAGCTGACCCAAGGGCGTATAACTCCCGTTGCATCATGGATAATGTGCATACTTCGTCCTCTGGCAAGGCAGGACAATAGCCCAGCTCGTATGTGTGGGTCCCGAATTGGGGATACACATTCTCGAGAGTAGAACTGGCAAAGTCGCAAATCTTAAGGCTATCGTCATCGAAGACAAGGACATTCCGAGTGGAGAGGTCTCCCCAGATGATGCCACGAGAATGGAGGTATACGACGACCTTAGTAAGGGCAGCCGCCATCTCCAAGCGCCGGCACATCGAGGGGATCTCTGTGGTTTCCTCAATAAAGTGCCGCAGATTGCCCTTAGGCGCACGTTCAAGCTTTAGCGCAATGGCATTGCCATTGTCGTCGTGGACGAGGCCGAAGCATCTCGTGATGCACTGGTGGCCACCGACAGCCATGTAGATATCGTGCTCACGACAGAGGTCGTAGCTGGTCTGCGCCGCCATTGATGGCGGGCCGTAGGGCTTGCCATCGATCCATATGGTTTCCGCCTTCAGAACGACGTTCGGTTTAGCCTTATCGGTATATATGACAGAGTGATCCGTTCTTATCAGGACTTCGACGCGGCTGTTGATAAAAACTGCGATGGGTGATAGTCGCATGCTAGAGGAAGGAAGACGGTGCCTGTGTGTGTTTGCTTGGGGGTGTATGTGTGGGTGCGTGGGAGGTTGAGCTGTAATGGATTTAAGTGGGTGAATTCTGAATGCGGGGATTAAATCTTCCCCAATGGGGCCGGATCAACCACAGATCCGGCCCTCTTCTTGGTACGCGACTATCATACTATGTGCACTTGCGAGTCTCCATTACCTGCACGTCGAGCAGCAGGAGAACTCCGGGAAAGCTTCAGATCCGCCTTGGACCCGAGCCACAGCGACCGAGCTGTAGCCCCAAACAAATTTTACAGCGACGTGCTGTTGAGCCAAGTACGACACCTTCACGTCTGGCTGAAGAAGACAAAGATGACGTCATCTACCTCGGCACCTTTCCGCGACAGCCTCATCACCACACCGCTGTTTCTACTTTCCGATGTCCTGCCATTGACTTGAATCGACCCTTAGATATCTCTCCACGACGCAACGGCCGCAAAAAGAAAGGCAGACGGGCAGGTCAGTCCGTCTATAAGCAAACGGGATACGCGGACATCTCAGTGCAAGTGATGCGTGCAGCTAGGCGTATCCTAGGGATGCCTGGCTTGCCAGGCATCTACTGAGCAGTTAGCCGTCATATAAGACAATCTGCACAGCTTATCCATAGACAAGACATCTTAGTCCACATGACCCACGCATCAGCAAGGGAGCTACACTATTACGCCAACCGATGATACCTACGGCAATAAGGAACTAGAATGTCTGGCTAGGCCAGGCAAGAGACTCGACTGGTCAGGTATATGATTTCTTCGATAGCGCGGGCTGATTCTACCGCAGGGTAGATGTTGAGCATTTCGGCAGGGCGACGGAACACTAGTCGAATTTCACTCATATCCCTCACGACCAGCTCGTATACTACCCCATTTTTCAGCAAATAACGTATCAGCAAGTCCGAGCCGAGGTTTCGAGGGGATGTATAGGTTAGACATTCAAACACTCTTGGGCTAGTTATGCTCGTTATGCTAATGTCTTTCCGCTTCTAGTAACGCGGCGCGAGAGGCTCATCCGTGAGGAGATATTCTAAGTTACCCTTGAAGCCTCCCTGAACGCTTTCGAGAGAGTCTGGCGTTAGTTGTCTGGCAGAGGGTGGGATTTTAAGTATAGCTTAAGCCCTAGTAAGCAGTCGAATGTCCCTATATAGAGATAGTGCATTAAGGTACTGTTATCATTTGTAACTAAATTTTAATATGTCTTAAATAAGATTAAAGATATATTAAAGTAGAAGTAAGAAACTAAGGCTAAAGGGAAAAGGATATAGAATAATATAGAAATTATATAATGCTTATTATTATTAATATTAGTTATTATAAGTCTTATTTCTCTACTAATTATAAGTATTAATTTATATTACTTCCCTAAGTTAAGTAGTAATACTATATTATATACTTCTTACTTTTATATTTTTCTAAGCTTTATAAAGAATATTCTTTATTAATTAATATAGTTCTAGCTTTAGGTTTTTCTATTTCTGACTATTTAAGAAGACTTTCTTCCTTAGTTTATTAATCTATAGGATTAATAGTTAATAATAAGGGATAAAGTTAACTTTTATATTACTAATAAAATCCTCTTTATTAGAAATTATACACTTTTTAGACTTAACTAGCTTATTATTACTCTTATAGTTTTAGCTTTTAAAGTTAGTTAGTCTAATATTTTTACTTAGTTTATTATAGTAAATATATATCTAGAAGAGTACTTAGAAGAATAACTTAAGGTTATATATAAAAGAATAATCTTACCTTAGTAATATACTAATAGCTATAAATGTCCTTATATTTATCTTCCCTTTTACTCTTAAGGTATTTTCTTATTAGGCTTTAATAGTAAGGTTAAGGTTAATTAAGAAAGTTTACTTAGAAGGGTTTTTTTATCTTTATTAATTATAAGGTTATTAATAGAGATATTTCTATGAAGAAGGCTTACCTTATATAAAGACTAGTAACCTTTAATATGGTTCTCTATTATAGTAAGTAGAGTTAGTTAAGAGTTTACTTTATAGATTAGCTTTTTATAATCCTAAAGAATTACCTACTAATATACTTAATTTATTAATACTTTAATACTTACCTTTATTAGAAATACTAAATAGGATTGCTTACTTAGTAATAGAATAGTATTAATTTTACTAAATAGTTACTTTATATTAATATTATTACTTTACTCTTTATAGGAAATATTAAATATACTTATACTTAATAATAATATTAAATATTTTAGTTAATAATTAGTAATCTTTATAATATTTAATCCCTTTTAAATATTACTTTAAATATTATTATTAATACTTATTAAGAATAGTATTTATAGTAAAGAATAAGAAAGTAAGATAAACTATTAAATTACTATAAAGTTATAGTAGGAAAAGTATAATAATACTATAATATATATTAATCTTTAACTTCCCTATTCTTCTTAGTCTTCTAAGCTCCTTTTATTTCTATTTTACTTTAATAGCTCTTACTACTTAAGCCCTTAGCCCTTAGGGCCCTTAGCTTAATAGTTTAACTTCCTAGAGTAGAATAATATATTAGTAATACTTAATTAGTATAATTACCCTAAGATTATAATAGTTTTACTATTCTTACTCTAAGACTATAATATTAATATAGTTCTATTTTTAGTATTATAGAGCTATTACTATTTTAATATATAATAAAGTCTTTCTATTTATAAAAGCTTATTCTTAGGCTTTTAAGTCCTTAGTAAAATAGCTATAAGTATAATTATAAGGGAATTTAATAATTAATACTTAATTCTTATATTATTCTCTAATACTTATTATAATTGCTTAATTAAGTAGTAAGATTATATTACGTTAGCTATAATTAGTTATAGAAATATTAAGTATAATATAAACTTATAATATATTTAATTTAATTTATTAACTAAGTCTAATTAGGTTATAAAGCCTAAAATACTTAATTATAAATAGTTATAAGGAATCTTAGTAATAATATTAATTAGTAAAATATTAATTTTTAATTTAATAGTATAATAGGAATCTCTAGATAGATAAACTAGTAAGTTATTAATAGGGATTTAATAAGGGTAAAATAAATAGTTATAAGAAGGATAAGAAGATTAAAAAAAAAGGAATTATTATTATTAGGATTAAGGGGAGATTTTTATTTTTATTTTAAGGGAAATTCTTTCCTTTTTATAAAGAGACTAAAGAGATTACTTTAAGTTTAAAGCTTAAGTTCTTTACTTTTATTTTATAAGAGAATTTATAATTCTTCTTTTCTAATTAAAATATAAATTACTATTTACTCTTTATTTCTTATATACTAATTATTAAGCTAATAATAAGCTATTTTAATACTTTACTAATATTCTTTTTTTACTTTAACTTAATAATTATTCCTATAAAATACTTTTTTAGTAAAAGGTTTTAAATATAAGATTACTATAGTATATATATATAATTTAATATAGCTTTAGACTAATTAATAAAGATATTTATATAATACTTAACTATATATCTTCTTAAGGAATTATTATTAATTTAAGGTATTATTCTAAATTCCTTTTTATTATTAAATTTAAAGGTTATAGTAAAATAGTAATTTAATTAATTTAATTTAATAAGTAAAATTAATTAATATACATTTAAGCTATTACTATTAGACTTAAGGAAAGTAAAAAAATAATAAGAAATAAGAAATAAAAGGAATTAAAACTTCCTTAAAAAGATTCTAAACTTTAGAATTCTAAAGGATTATAATAAATTAAACTAATAAAGTTAGTAATATATAGCTTAATTAAAACTATTATAATAAGTAAAATAAGAATAAATATTTAAACTTTAAATTATACTACTTATTAATATATTTATTCCTTTATTCTAATAGTTCTAAGGAAAATTAGAATATATTTAAACTTAGAAATACTTTATAATATAATATTATTAGATTTCTATAATTATAAGGACTTTTTATAAGAAAAGGAATACTATTTAATCTTATTAAGTAATTAGTAAAGTAAGAATATATATTAGCTTAGATAATAGGAAGGTATAGTTAAAATGATTATTATATAATTCTTTATAAAGGATTAATACTTAGCTATTCTAGCTAAAGTAACTCTTTATATAATAAGAAGTTAAAAGCTAAGGAAAGGTAAAATTAAGAGGGATTTATTTAAAAGGGAAAGGAAAAGAAAAAATAAGAATAATAATAATAAGAATAATAATAAAATATATATAAAGAATTATAAAAAGGTTTAATAATAATAAGAAGATTAAAATTAAGAGTTTTAACTTTTATTAAGAGATTTATAGAAATATCTCTATAAAGACTATAATTAACTTAAGTTTTATTAAGTATTTTTAGTTATTTTTTATTTATTTTATTCCTTAATTATATTATTATTCCCTTAAGAAAAATAATATAATTAAGACTTTATTTTAATATAATTATTAAAGATTATATTTAGAGGAAAGAATTACCTTTTAATAAGTAAGAATTCTAAAGACTATAATTATAATTTTACTATTATTATTAAAATAAAAAGAAAAAGAAAGAAGAGGAAAATAGTCTATTTAATACCTATAAAGAGTATACTTATAAAATTAAATTAATTTAATATATATATAAAGTCTTAATTAATACTTATAGTATTCTTAATTAAGGATTATTTACTAATCCTAATATTAATTAAACTTAACTTTAAGATTAATATAATAAACTTAAAGCTTTTAGACTTAATAGAGAAAGAGAAAATAAATAAAGAATCTAAAGTTTTTATTTTAATTTATATATTTAATTATATTACTAAGAGGACTAATATTTCTAATTATCTAAGGATATTTAAGAATTATATTAAAGGATAAATTTACTTATATAAAAAGAAAGCTTAGCTAATACTATATTTTATATATTACTTTATAAAGTTATTATTTAAGTATATTAATAAAAGAATATTTTAATTTAAACTTTATAATCTAAGCTATATAATACTAGAGTTAATTTTATTATAAGTTTATTAAAATAGAATTAGTTTTTTAAAGACTTAATTAAGAGATCTTAAGAGAGAGAATTTAATCTAGGAAAAAGGTCTTAAGAAGTAAATATAGAATAGTAAATTTTGTCTCTAAGTAAGCTAGCTATAAATATACTAATTAATTCCTTAATCTAAATAATCTAAGATTTAAGTATTAATACTATAAAGTAATATAAAGATATAGAAGTATATCTTATTATTATACTTTAAGGAATACTTAATAAATAGAGACTTTTTAATCTTTTTATTAATAATTTATTTATTAATTATAATTAGTTTAAATATATAGAATACTATAGAATAAATAGCTAAGATATCCTTATTAATACTAACTATAGATAGACATAGTTAAAGTATTTCTATTATAAAATTTTAAGCTATTTCCTAAGTTAATACTATAAATTATAAAGGGATAAAGAAGCTAAATACTATAACTTTAACTCTAAAGTTAATATAGTTTAAGTAGAATAAAGAGAAGTAATTTTTCTTCTAAAGTTAATCTAAAAGATAAGACTCTTTAGAAGAGTTAAAAAGCTTATTATTATATAAATAAGGAAATTCTAAAAATTACTAACTATAGATTTTCTTAATAGAATAATATTAGGATTTACTATCTATAACTAGAATTCTAATTAAGAAGAATATAATCTTATAACTAACTTTATAAAGAAGAATTAAAATACTCTTTATAAAGATATAATTATTAATAGAATTAATAAAAGGATTAAGCTCTAAGAAGGGGATGTTATTAATAGGATAATAAAGTTAAATATTATCCTAATTAATAAAGAAAGCTTTAAGGAACTAGAGAATATTTTAAATAATAATATTACTTTTAATATAGCTATTAATAAGAAGATAAGAATAAATAATAAAGAGTTAGAAGTTAATTAAAGCTATTCTATTCTAATAGTAATCTTAAGAATCCTTAAGTTAATAAACTTAAAAGATTAAAAGATAGTTAAAGCTATTATAAAAAAGGAATCTAAGGAAGATTTCTATTTAATTATAAAGCTTAAGAATAAGATTACTTTAAAGTAAAGAGTTTTAATTATAAAGATTAGAATTATTCTTCTTTAGATTATTATAAATAACTTAGAATTTAGAAGATCTATAGCTAAAGAACTATTTAACTTTACTAATAGAATTATAAAAACTATCTAGATAGATTTTAACTCTTCCTATAAAATAAAAAGGATAAGAGAAATTAAAATAAGTAATATTATAGAATAAACTAACTTAAGCTTTTTAAATACTTATTTTAATAAATTATCTTAATACTATAGAGTTAATATTATTATTATTAATTTAAAAGGACTATTATTAGAATCTTATAATAATTCTTATCTTATTCTAAGGGACTATTTAGTAATAAACTATAACTTAATAAAGAAGTTTTCTATAGAAAGAAAGTTAAAAGACTAAACTTAGGAATATCTTATAATATAGTTATATAAATTAATTTAACCTTAATTTAACCTTTAGACTTAAGAATAATCTTATTATACTAAGACTTCTTAAAGCTATAAGTAAAACTTAGGAATTTAAATAGTTATACTTAGGAAGCTATTATTAATACTAAAGCTAAAGGGAATATTATATTAAATTATATTATTAAGATTAATAAGCTTACTATGAAGCCTATTAAAGCTAAGATTACTTTCTTCTTAAAAGATTATATTATAATAGTAAGAATAGTTAAAGCTAAAGTCTATTTAGATAATATCTTTATTAATTAAATAATATATATAGTTTTAATCTCTATAGTATTAATTCTATTTATTTTAAAGATACTCTTTATTAAGAATATAAAGATTACTTTTAACTATAGAATTCTTCTAAGTAAAATATTAATTTATAACTAATTAGGAAATATTAAGATTATATTCCTAATTATAAGTAGAATTAAATAGAAACTTCTAATTATTATTAAAGAAATATTAAGAAAAGTAAAGTAAATAAGAGAATTTACTTTAAACTAGAAAGAGTAAATATTTATAGTTTAAAGGAGGATAATATTAAGTATTTTAGTAGATATATTAATAAAAAGATAACTAAGAAAGTCTTTAAGATTATTCTTAAGAATTAAATAAAGAATAATAATTTAATAATAACTAAAGTTATTAAAGTATAATAATTAAGTTTAAATATTAACTATAAAAATATAATAGTTTAAATTAATATAATATATAAAAGGAAGATTAATAAGATTTTACTAAGAAATAATATTCTTTTTAATAGATTTATATTTAAAAGAAACTTATTCTAAAGGGAAAAAAAGTAAAAAGAAATTAAAGGAAACTTAAAGTAAAATTTACTCTATTCTAATTTATTATACTTAAGTTCTTAAAGATTAAGAAAAATTCTAAACACTTTAGAGAGAAGCTAAGAAATATTATTAACTAAATAAGAAATACTCTTTAAGATAAAGAAAAGGATATTTTATAATAAATCCTTATTAATAGGGAAAAAGCTTTAGCTTAAACCTTTAAGGAAAAAGGGGAAATTAATCCTAGGGTAATACTTCCCTAAGTTATTAAAATTACTTTATATAATACTTAGTATAATAATAATATAATAATTCCTTAAGAGAATAAAAAGAAAGTTATTAATTTTATAAAAATATAACTAAAGAATAAAATTATTAAGGAAAGTTATAATTCTTATAGAAATTATTAAATACTTATTATAAAGAAGAATAAAGAATTATATTTTATTAATTTAATAAAATAATATAATACTTATACTATTTAAGATAGTATAATTCTTCTTAGAATAAATAACTTCTTAGCTAAGTGTAAAATATATAAAATTCTCATTATATTAAACTTCTTCTTAGGATATAACTAAGTAAAGCTAAATAAAAGAAATAGAAATTTAATAACTTTTAATATCTTAATAAACTTAATAAGACTATATATATTACTATAGAGAGCTATAAACTTAGTAGTTTAATTTATTAAGATTATAATAAGAATTATTCTTAATTTTCTTTTAGATAAAGTAAAGGGTTTTTTAGAAAATATTAATATTAAAAGCTTAGAGATTAATTATAATAGGAAGAAGAATTTTTTTAGAGTTAAAAGGTTTATTCTAAAGTATTTTATTAATCTTAATATAGTTTTAATTAATATAAAGTTAATTAGCTATTTAATTATTAATAAGAAGTTAATTTAGTATTAAAAGATTATTCTTCTTATAGAATATATTTATAATATAAGTAGAAATAAGTCTATAGAAAATAAAATTATTAAGGTTATTAAATAGGAAAAATGTTATTCTCTAACTAAAGTAAAAAGCTTCCTTAGTATTACTAACTACTATAGAATCTAAATTAAGAATTATATTTAAATTATATAGCTTTTTATCTTATTACTATAGAAAAATATTACTTAGGATTAAGAGAAAGATTAGATAGTTATAATAAGGCTACTAAAGGAAAAGATTATATTTATCTTTATTCTTATAACTTTTAATCTTTTAGAAGGAATAAAAGAAATAATCTTAATAATTAATATTAGTATATTTAGATAAGGAGTTATTTTAATATAGACTATTTAAAGAAAGTATTATTATAGAAGATTTAAATCTAGAACTTAGACTAATACTAAGAAAAAGTATAATATAATTAAGCTAAAGTATAAAGAAACTCTTTATATTATCTAAAGGATATATATATATATCTATAATTATCTATTTATTCTAAAGATAAATTCTAAAGTATTAATAGACTAATTAAATAATTAGGTAAATAATATATTAAGAGTTATAGTTATTAAATAGATAAGTTATTTATTACTTTTTAATTTTATTATTAAATATATCTTAAGAAAGAAGAATATAGTTATAAATAGTCTATTAAGGAAGGGATAAAGACTTTTAGACTTTATAGATTAAAAAGCTAAGTAAAATATTAAAGATATAATTAATACCTATTTTAATACTATTCTCTTTAAACTAAGAAATAATCCCTTTATAGATAATTATAAGGGAAATTAACTTATCCTAGCTAAGTATTTTATAATACTAAAAAGACCTAAAGGAATATTAGTATAAAACTTTAAAAAACTAAGAATAAAGGTAATATAATTCTTTATTAAGGGAAATTAAGTTTAAAAGTAAGAATAAAAGAAAGAAAATAATTCTATACTTATTATTAATAATAAGAATCTTTAAAAGTATTTTATAATATTATATTATTATTATAGGAATTATAAAGAATAAAAGATACTAATAAAAATTATTTCTTAATATTATTTTTAGTAAGAAATAAAATAGTCTATAGAAATAGTTATTTAAGAATACTTAATATATTAAGTATATTTAGTATAAAAGTTAACTAAAGAAATAAAACTAATAACTTTATAATACTTAATAATAGAAATCTATATTAATAAGTAGTATTTACTTCTTAATAAAGATATAAAGTTTTTACTAAAAGCTAAATATAATTTAACTAAGTAAATTAAAGCTATAGCTATTAATAACCTTATTATTATTAATATTAAGAGATTTATTAAGAGGATTATTTACTATTATAGAATACTAGTTAAGATTATTACTAATAATAAAGAGGAGCTTATAAAAGGAATTCTAAATAAGTTAAATAAGCTAGGTATTATAATGTTAAAAGTCTTATTTTATAATTCTAAGTTAAATAGGTTAATTAAAGTTAAGTATATATTTATAATTAATTACTTTAAGAAGCTTAGAAAGCTAGAGAAATAAGTAAATTTAATTAAGTTAGCTCTTTTAATAAATAGATTAATAATCTAAGGATTATATTTATTCTTTATTCTAACTTTTTTATAGATAGAAACTTATCCTTCCTCTTAAAGTTAAAGTTTCTACTTAAAGACTTATTAATTAGAATAATATTAAGAATAGGGAAAATAAGATTTTAGCTAAAATATAAATCCTAGAAAGATATAAAGAAGATATTAAAGTAGCTTAAGTAAAGATTAAAGAATATTAATAGATCTTAACGAAGAGAACTAATAAGTTAAATACCTTTAAAAGAAGAAAAATACTCTTATTATTAGGAAACTTAGTCCTTTAGTATAATATATATAATTATAATAATTTATCTTTTACTATAAAGCTTAAGCTAAAATAAATAGAATTATATAAGATTTATAAAACTCTTACTAAAACTAGGACTTATAAGCTTAAGATACTTATAAGAATTAAACTTCTAGAGACTTATTATAGAGATTAGGTAAAGACTTTCTAAAAGGATTTTTAAGATTAATAAATAAGCTTTAATAATAAAGAGATAATAAAACTACTATTTAATAATAAGAATAAAGAGTTTAATAAAGAAATATTATATAATATACTTTATAAGCTAAGTAAGTTAAATTCCTTATTAGATAATCTTAAACTAAAACTTATTATTTAACTATAGAGAGAATCTAAAGGAGATTTCTAGCTTTATATCCTAAAGATAATTAAGGAAGCTAGGGATTTATATATAGCTATTTAAGTATTTAATAAAATATTTAAGATATAATATTAATTAAAGATTATAATATTACTATATAAAGAGGAATAAAGAAGAGAAGGATATTAAAGTTACTAAAGAAGACTAAATAAACTATATCTATAAAGGGAAAAGACTCTAAAATAATTACCTAGATTAAACTTTATACTTACTAAAAGATAAATAAACTTTCTAAATAAAGGAAAAATAAGAAAAATAAAGCTTATTTAAAAAAGAAAAAAGTAATAATAGTTAAGTAATAATATAGAATATTAAGTATTTACTATTTATTACTTATTCTAAGGAAGAAGTCTTTTAATAAGAATTATTAATTTAATTTATTAAAAAGCTTAATATTTATTATAAAGAGTTTAAATAGAGACTTAAGTAGTCTATCTATAGATTTTAATATTAAATAAGCTATTAAACTTAAAAGAATATTCTAAGATAATTTAAGGGTAGAAATAAGGATTAAAAATATTAGAAATAAAGGAAATTAATATATTTAAAATAATAGCTCTATTACCTAAGTGAAATTTCTAAAGATTTTCCTAATATCTTAAAGTAAAGTATTTAAAGAGAAACTTTTAATTATAATTAGAATAATTATACTAAATATAATTAATATATTAACTACTTATAAAGTTTTAAACTAAGATATAAATATAGAAGGGGGTTAAAATATATTCTTAAAAATAGATTAATATTAATAAATAGCTATAGATATAGTAATAATATATAATTAGATTAATAACCTAAATAAAGGTAATAATAAAAGCCTTAAGATAATAAGACTAAGAAGGAAGAATAGTAAAAAAGTAATTATTAGGATAAGTCTATTTAGTTAGGAGAAAAATAAACTAAAGAGTATAAATTATTAGAAGCCTAATTCTAAAAGTAATTATTAAATTATAAAATAGAAATTATTAAAGGAATTAAATAAGGAAAAATAAGTAATTACTAAAAGAAAAGAACTAAATATCTAATTCTATATATATTAAGTAATTAAGATAATTAAGAGCTTAAAAACTATAGAACTAAACTTAGAATAATTTTAAGATTTAAAGAAATATTATATTAAATTACCTATGTAAATAGAAAAAAGAAAAAGAAACTTATTAAGGTAGGAATTAAATTAAAGTATAATATAGAGAAGAGTTTAAAGAGAATAATATTATAGTCTTTCTAGTAAGTATTAATTTACTAATTAAATAAACTAGAATTAACTTAATACTTAGTAAAATAATAAATATCTAAGAGCTTTAATTAAAGGAAATCTAAAGGGATAAAAAGCTTATCTTAATAAATAGTTATTATAACTAGCTAAGTTATTAAAAAAGAAAAAGGAAGAAAAAGATTAAAAAAAGCTATAAAGAAATAATAAATCTAAAGAAGAGAAAGAGGAAAGTATAACTAAAGAAAGTATTAAGTAAGAAGATTTAAGCTTTAGAGCTAATCTAATAAGACTATTTATAGAAAAAGAAATATTCTAAGAAGTAAATATTTATATTTACTATATTAAATAAGATAAATCTAATAAAGTATTCTAATAAATAATAATTATTATTATTATAGTTTACTATTATAAGTAAAGTAATAATCTATAGTAAAGAAAATATTAGATATATAGCCTCTTAAAAATATTAATATATAAGCTTTCTTCTTTATATTCTTACTTTAAAGTAAAAGCTTATATTATAACTTTAGTCTCTATACTATAATTCTCTTTCTTTTAAGTTTAGATTTTAATAATTATTTTATTCTTTACTTTCCTATAATTTATCTATCTTTTAGAATCTCTATATATCTTAAAATACTATTATAATAACTATTTCTAATAATACTAAGGAAATTAAATAATTCTTTTACTTTAATAAAGAATTAAGACTCTATAAAGAATTTATCTATAATAAAGAGAATAAGAAGAGTTTCTTATATTATAATAAAATATTATTTAATATATCCCTTAATTAACTCTTAAATAAATAATCTTCTTTTTATCTATTTTAACTTAATTAATTATATTAAAAAGATATTAATCTATATTATTCTATCTTTAGAAATAGAAAAGAAATCTAAGCTTAGATTAAATCTATTTAGTATTACTTAGATTATAATAAAAAGGACTTTAGCCCNNGAATTCCTAAGTAATCTTTAGAATAATAAAATATTAACTAACTTTAGTCTTATTATATTCCTTTACTTAATAATCTATAACCTAAGAAACTTTATTATTATTACTCTTAGTAATCTTAATCTTAATACTTCTAAAGTTTAAGGTAATTAATAGAAATAATCTAAGTATTTAATTAAGCTTATCTTAAAGAAGGCTAATATTATAAAGAACTAACTTATCTTAAGATTCTAATTATTATAAGAAACCTAATTTAATTATTAATTCCTTATTAAGATTATCTATTTTAATAATTAAACTTATTAAGTTATTTATATCTAGAATATAAGAAATACTTATCTCTATATTTTTAATACTCTAAAGGAAGAGAAAAAAGAGTAATTTATAACTATTATTATTACTTAGAGAAAGATTATAGCTAAAAATAGTATACCCTATAACTTCTTTATCTTTAGGATATTTACTTCTTATTAAGATAGCTAATAAGAATATAGTTATCTTAGAATATTCCTTATTATTCTAATTATTTAAGGGTTAATTAGTTTATTAAAGAGATAAATAATTAATAGAAGTATTATTATAAAGAATCTTACTATTTAAAGAGCTTTAGAAGAATTACTTAAGGGAGTTAGATTTATTTTTTACTTTTTAGACTAAAAGATTAAATAGCCTAGAAAAGTAAAGAAAGGAAATATAGAAAGAACTTAAATACTTAAGCTTAATTAGATTAAAAGCTTCTTTAGCTATATAATTATAGAAGAACTAGGAACTAAGGACTTTAAATATAGGAAAGGAAATACTAAATATATAATTAAGTAATCTTTTAATACTCTATATTAATTCTTATTAATAGATAAATAGCTTTAAATATTAGATATTTATATAAACTATAGTAAATTTCTAATAGTTCTTTAGTTAAGAATAAGATTTAGTAGGATTTTAAATTAATATTACTTAATTTTATATTTAGCTTTACCTTTTAGATAGAAAATTTAAAGTTTATCTATATATTAATTAGATATTAATAAGATTAAGTTTATAATACTTATTACTCTTATTAAAGCTTACTTAAGGAAAGAATATAATATTATTAAAGGACTTCTAATAGATTATAATTATAATATACTAAGAAGTATTATCTTACTTAGCTTTAGTAATTTACTATAATAATTACTACTCTAAATTCTCTCTTCTTCTTTATAGTCTTTAGTCTTAGCTTATTAACCTAAGAAAGTCTTAATTATAATCTCTTTATTAAGTAATTCCTTTAGTAATTCCTTATAATAATTATTAATTTAAATTCCTTTTTTTTCTTTATAATCTTTAACCTTAGCCTTTAGAATTAAGAGAATCCTAATTATAATTTCCTTATTAAGTAATTTCCCTAGTTAAACTCCTTTAAAAGTATTCTTAATTATAAAACCTTTAGAAAAGAATAATACTTTAAGTAAGAAAGAATAGCCCTTAGTAAAATTAATATTAAAGTTAAAGAAAGTAATTAAATAGATTAAATCTTTATTATTATTCTTACTAAAGATACTTACTTAAGCTTAAATACTTTTATAAACCTTAAGAAGTAATACTTTAATAAGAAAAGTATTTAAGAGCTTAGGAAGAAGTAATATCTTAATATAGAATATATTATTAGTCTTTATACCTATAAAAACTTAAATATTTTAAACTTTAATAATCTTAATAAATTAAATTATTAGTAATATTTTCCCTATCTATATAGATAATTAAAAGGTTAAGGAAGACTAGGAAATATAGTATAATTCTAAAATAGGTAATAAAGTAAAGAAAATAATTATTAGAATTAACTTAATAAGTTTACCTTAGATTATTAAATAATTAATATTTTATCTATTTAAGTTAAAGACTTTTATAACTTTTATTTTAGAAAGTTTAATTTCCCTTAGCTAATAGGAAGAACTTATTAACTTTACCTATAGCTAAGTTATATTACTTATAATTAGAAAGATTACTAAGGAAGAATAATACTATCTAAGGGGAGAGAAAAAATAGCTATTCTCATAATATAATTATAATACTTTAATAGAAGAATTAATTTAAGAATAGAAAGGTAAATTATTAGATAGATTTTCTTTATTTACTAAATTTAGACTAGAAGAAACTATTATAAAATACTTCTTATTATATATACTTATTTCTTTATTTAGATTTCTATAATAGGGAGGTATTTTCTTTATATATAATCTTAGACTAATTAAGAATAATTATTAGATTATAGAGGAAGTATATAATAGGAGTCCTTAGATAGGTAAGCTAGTGAGTTATTAATAGGGATTTAATAAGGGTAAAATGGATAGTTATAAGAGGGATAGGAAGATTAGAGAGAAATTATTATTAGGATTAAGGAGAGATTTTTATTTTATTTTAAGAGAGATTCTTCCCTTCTTATAGAGAGACTAAAGAAATTACTTTAAATTTAAAGCTTAAGTTCTTTACCTTTATTTTATAAGAGAATTTAAGATTTTTCTTTTTCTAATTATAATATAAATTAATATTTACCCTTTATCCCTTATATACTAATTATTAAGCTAATAATAAGCTATTTTAATACCTTACTAATATTCTTTTCTTACCTTAACCTAATAATTATTTCTATAAGATATTTTCCTACTAAAGTGTTCTAAATATAAAATAGCTATAGTATATATATATAATCTAATATAGCTTTAGGCTAGCTAATAAGGATACTTATATAATACTTTACTATATACTTTCTTAAGGGATTACGATTAATTTAGAGTATTATTCTAAGCCCCTTTCTACTATTAAACTATACTCTAAGGAATACTTAATAAGTAGAGGCTTTTTAACCCTCCTATTAATAATCTATCTATTAATTATAATTAGTCTAAATATATAGAATACTATAGAATAGATAGCTAAGATATCCTTATTAATACTAACTATAGATAGAAATAGCTAAAGTATTTCTATTATAGAATTTTAAGCTATTTCCTAAGCTAATACTATAAATTATAGAAAGATAAAGAAGCTAAATACTATAACTTTAACTCTAAAGCTAGTATAGCTTAGGTAAAATAAAGAGAAGTAATTCTTTTTCTAAAGTTAGTCTAGAAGATAGAACTCATAGGAGGAATTAAAAAGCTTACTATTATATAGATAAGGAAGTTCTAAAAGTTACTAATTATAAGTTTTCTTAATAGAATAATATTAAGGTTTACTATCTATAATTAGAATCCTAATTAAGAAGAATATAACCTTATAATTAATTTTATAAAGAAGAATTAAAATACTCTTTATAAAGATATAATTATTAATAAAGTTAGTAGAAGGATTAAACTCTAAGAAGGGGATTTTATTAATAGAATAATAAAGTTAAATATTATTCTAATTAATAAAGGAAGCTTTAAAGAACTAAAGGATATCTTAAATAATAATATTACTTTTAATATAACTATTAATAAGAGGGTAAGAGTAAATAATAAAGGGCTAGAAGTTAATTAAAGCTATTCTATCCTAATAATAATCCTAAGGATCCTTAAGCTAATAGATTTAGAAGATTAAAAGATAGCTAAGGCTATTATAAAAAAGAGACCTAAGGAAAACTCTTACTTAATTATAAAGCTTAAGAATAAGACTACTTTAAAGTAAAGAGTTTTAACTATAAAGATTAAAGTTACTCTTCCTTAGATTATTATAAATAACTTAGAATTTAGAAAATCTATAGTTAGAGAATTATTTAATCTTACTAATAGAATTATAAAGATTATCTAAATAGATTTTAATTCTTCCTATAAAATAAAAAGGATAGAAAAAGTTAAAATAAGTAATATTATAGGATAGACTAACTTAAGCTTTTTAGATACTTATTTTAATAAATTATCTTAATACTATAAGATTAATATTATTATTATTAGTCTAAAAGGATTACTATTAAAATCCTATAATAATTCCTATTTTACTCTTAGGGACTATTTAGTAATAGACTATAACTTAATAAAGAAGATTTCCTATAGGAAGAAAATTAAGAAACTAAACCTAGAAGTATTTTATAATATAGTTATATAAATTAATTTAGCTTTAATTTAACCCTTAGACTTAAGAATAATCTTATTATACTAAGACTTTCTAAAGCTATAAATAAAACTTAGGAATTTAAATAATTATACTTAGGAAACTATTATTAATACTAAAGCTAAAGGAAATATTATATTAAACTATATTATAAAGATTAATAAGCTTAATATTAAGCTTATTAAGACTAAGATTACTTTCTTCTTAAAAGACTATATTATAATAGTAAGGATAATTAAAGCTAAAGTCTATTTAAATAATATCTTTATTAACTAAATAATATATATAGCTTTAACTTCTATAGTATTAATCCTATTTATTTTAGGGATACTCTTTATTAAGAGTATAAAGACTATTTTTAACTATAAAACTCTTTTAAGTAAAATATTAATCTATTATTAATTAGGAAATATTAAGATTATATCCCTAGTTATAGATAGAATTAGATAGAAATTCTTAGTTATTACTAAAGAAATACTAAAAAAAGTAAAATAAATAAGGAAGTTCTCTTTAAATTAAAAAGGGTAAATATCTATAGTTTAAAGAAGGATAATATTAAGTATTTTATTAGATATATTAATAAAAAGATAATTATAAAAATCTTTAAGATTATTCTTAAAGATTAAATAAAGAATAATAATCTAATAATAACTAGAATTATTAAAATATAATAACTAAGTTTAAAGATTAATTATAAAGATATAATAATTTAAGTTAATATAATATATAAAAGGAAGATTAATAAAATTCTACTAAGGGATAATATTCCTTTTAATAGATTTATACTTAAAGGAAATTTATTCTAAAGGGAAAAGAAATAGAAAGAAGTTAAAGGAAACTTAGAGTAAAATTTACTCTATTTAAACTATATTATACTTAAGTTCTTAAAGATTAAGAAAGATTCTAAGCTCTTTAGAGAAAAGCTAGGAAATATTATAAACTAAATAAGAAATACTCTTTATAATAAAGAAAGAAATATTTTATAATAAATTCTCTTTAATAGGGAAAAAGCTATAGCTTAAACCTTTAAGGAAAAAGGGAAAATTAACCTTAGAGTAATACTTCCTTAAGTTATTAAAATTACTCTATATAATACTTAGTAGTATAGTAATATAATAATTCCTTAAGAGAGTAAGAAGAAAGTTATTAATCTCCTGAAAATATAACTAAAGAATAGAATTATTAAGGAAAGTTATAGTTTCTATAGGAATTATTAGATACTTATTATAAAGAAGGATAGAAAGTTATATCTTATTAATTTAATAAAATAATATAATGTTTATATTATTAAAGATAGTATAATTCCTCTTAGAATAAATAACTTCTTAGCTAAGTTTAAAATATATAGAATTCTCTTTATATTAAACTTCTTCTTAGGATATAACTAAGTAAAGCTAAATAAAAGAAATAGAAATTTAATAACCTTTAATATTCTAATAGGCTTAATAAGACTATATATATTACTATAGAGAGTTATAAACTTAATAGCTTAGTTTACTAAGTTTATAATAAGGATCCTTCTTAATTTTCTCTTAAATAAAGTTAAAGCTTTCTTAGATAATATTAGTATTAAAGGCTTAAAGACTAATTATAATAGGGAAAAGAGTCTTCCTAGAATTAAGAAGTTTATCTTAAAGTATCTTATTAATCTTAATATAATTCTAATTAATATAGAATTAATTAACTATTTAATTATTAATAAGAAATTAATTTAATACTAAAAGATTATTCCTTTTATAGGATATATTTATAGTATAAGTAGAAAGAAGCTTATAAAAGATAAAATTATTAAGATTATTAAATAAGAGAAATATTACTTTCTAACTAAAGTAAGAAGCTTTCTTAGTATTACTAGCTACTATAGAATTAAGATTAAGAATTATACTTAGATTATATAGCCTTTTACCTTATTACTAAAGAAAGATACTACTTAGGACTAAGGGTAAGATTAAATAGCTATAATAAAGCTACTAAAGGAAAAGATTATATTTATTTCTATTTTTATAACTCTTAATCTTTTAGAAGGAATAAGAAAGATAATCCTAATAATTAATATTAGTATACTTAAATAAGGAATTATCTTAATATAAGTTATTTAAGGAAAGTATTATTCTATAAGATTTAAATCTAAAACTTAAATTAATATTAAGAAGAAATATAATATAATTAAGCTAAAGTATAAAGAAACTCTTTATATTATCTAAAGGATATATATATATATCTATAGTTATCTATTTACTCTAGAGATAGATTCTAAGGTATTAATAAACTAATTAAATAATTAGGTAAATAATATACTAAGGGCTATAATTATTAAATAGATAAGTTATATATTACTTTTTAACTTTAGTATTAAATATATCCTAAGAAAGAAGAATATAATTATAAATAGTTTAGTAAGAAAGGAATAAGAACTTTTAAACCTTATAGATTAAAAAGTTAAATAAAATATTAAGGATATAATTAATACTTATCTTAATATTATTCTCTTTAGGCTAAGAAATAACTCCTTTATAAATAATTATAAGAGAAACTAACTTATCTTAGCTAAGTACTTTATAATATTAGAAAGACTTAAAGGAATATTAATATAAGACTTTAAAAGACTAAGAATAAAGGTAATATAATTCTTTATTAGGGGAAGTTAAATTAAAAAATAAGGATAGAAAGAAGGAAATAATCCTATACTTAGTATTAATAATAAGAATCTTTAAAAGTATTTTATAATATTATATGATTATTATAAAGGCTATAAAGAATAAGAAATAATAATAAAAATTATCTCTTAGTACTATTTTTAGCAAAGGATAAAATAGTCTATAGAGATAGTTATTTAGGAATAATTAATATATTAAGTATATTTAGTATAAAGGCTAGCTAAAGAGGTAAAGTTAATAGCTTTATAGTACCTAATAATAAAGATTTATATTAATAGGTAATACTTACCTCTTAATAAAGGTATAAAGTTCTTATTAGAAGCTAGATATAACTTAACTAAGTAGATTAAAGTTATAGCTATTAGTAATCTTATTATTACTAATATTAGAAGATTTATTAAGAGAATTATTTATTATTATAGGATATTAATTAAAATTATTATTAATAATAGAAAGGAGCTTATAAAAGGAATTCTAAATAAACTAAATAAATTAAGTATTATAATATTTAAAATCTTATTCTATAACTCTAAATTAAATAGGTTAATTAAAGTTAAGTATATATTTATAATTAATTACTTTAAGAAGCTTAGGAAGCTAGGAAAATAAGTAGATTTAATTAAGCTAACTCTTCTAGTAAATAGATTAATAATCTAAGGATTATATAACTATTCTCTATTCTAGTTCCTTTATAAATAGAAACTTATTCTTCCTCTTAAAGTTAAGGTTTCTACCTAGAGACTTATTAATTAGGATAATATTAAGGATAAAGATAATAAGATTCTAACTAGGATATAAATCTTAGAAAGATATAAAGAAGATATTAAAATAGCTTAAGTAAAGGTTAAGGAATATTAATAGACTTTAGCTAAGAGAATTAATAAGTTAAATACCTTTAAGATAAGAAAAATATCCTTATTACTATAAGACTTAGTCCTTTAGTATAATATATAAAACTATAATAATCTATCTTTTACTATAAAGCTTAAACTAAGATAAATAAGACTATATAGAATTTATAAAGCTTTTACTAAGACTAGGACTTATTAGCTTAAGATACTTATAGGAATTAAGCTTCTAGAGACTTATTATAGAGACTAGTTAAAGGCTTTCTAGAAGGATTCTTAGGATTAATAAATAAGCTTTAATAATAAAGAAATAATCAGATTATTATTTAATAATAAGAATAAAGAGTTTAATAAAGAAGTATTATATAATATACTTTATAAGCTAAGAGAATTAGATTCTTTATTAGATAATCTTAAACTAAAACCTATTATTTAACTATAGAAAGAGTCTAGAGGAAACTTCTAAGTCTATATCCTAGAAATAACTAAGGAAGCTAAGGATTAGTATATAACTATCTAAATATCTAATAAGATACTTAGGATATAATACTAGCTAAGAATAATAATATTACTATATAGAGAAAAGTAAAGAAGAGAAAAATATTAAAATTACTAGAGAAAACTAAATAAACTATATCTATAAAGAGAAAAGACCTTAAAATAATTACTTAGATTAAACTTTATACTTACTAAAAGATAAATAAACCTTATAAGTAAAGGAAGAATAGGAAAAAGGAAGCCTATTTAGAAAAGAAGAAAGTAATAATAACTAAGTAATAATATAGAATATTAAGTATTTACTACTCATTACTTATTCTAAGGAGAAAGTCTTCTAATAAGAATTATTAATTTAGTTTACTAAAAAGCCTAATATTTACTATAAAGAGTCTAAATAGAAATCTAAGTAGTCTATCTATAGATTTTAGTATTAAATAAGCTATTAAACTTAGAAAAATACTCTAAGATAATTTAAAAGTAAGAATAAGAATTAAAGATATTAAAAGTAAAAGAAGTTACTATATTTAGAATAGTAATTTTACTATTAAAGGGGAATTTCTAAAGATCTTCTTAATAACTTAAAGTAAAATATCTAAGGAAAAACTTTTAATTATAATTAGAATAATTATACTAAATATAATTAGTATATTAATTATTTATAAAGTTTTAAACTAAGATATAAATATAGAAAGAAGTTAAGATATAGTCTTAAAAATAGATTAATATTAATAAATAGTTATAGATATAGTAATAGTATATAATTAAATTAATAATTCTAATAAAAGTAATAATAAGAGCTTTAAGATAATAAGACTAAAAAAGAAGAATAGTAAAAAAGTAATTATTAAGATAAATCTATTTAACTAAGATAAAAATAAACTAAAGAGTATAAATTACTAAAAGCTTAATTCTAAAAGTAATTATTAAATTATAAAAAGGAAATTATTAAAGAAACTAAATAAGGAAAGATAAATAATTACTAAAGAAAGAAAACTATATATTTAAGTCTATATATATTAAATAATTAAGATAATTAAGTGTTTAAAAACTATAGAACTAAACCTAGAATAATTTTAAGACTTAGAGAAGTATTATATTAAATTACCTACTTAAATAAAAGAAAGAAAAAAGAATTTACTAAGGTAGAACTTAAATTAAGGTATAATATAGAAAAGAGTTTAAGGAGAATAATATTATAGTCTTTTTAGTAAATACTAATCTAATAATTAAATAAACTAGAATTAATTTAATACTTAGTAAAATAATAGATATCTAAGAGTTTTAATTAAAGGAAACTTAAGAAGATAAGAAGTTTATTTTAATAAGTAGTTATTATTATTAGCTAAATTACTAAAAAAGAAAAAGGAAGAAAGAAATTAAAGAAAGCTATAAGGAAATAATAAATCTAAAGAAGAGAAAAGGAAAAGTATAATTAAAGAAAGTATTAAATAATAAGATTTAAGCCTTAAGACTAGTTTAATAAGACTATTTAAGGAAAAAGAAGTATTCTAAGAAGTAAATATCTATATTTACTATATTAAATAAGGTAAATCTAATAAGGTATTCTAATAAATAATAATTACTATTACTATAATTTACTATTATAAGTAAAGTAATAATCTATAATAAGGAAAATAGTAAATATATAGCTTCTTAAAAATATTAATATATAAGTCTTTCTCTTTATATTCTTACCCTAAAGTAAAGCTTATACTATAACTTTAGCTTTTATACTTTAATTTTCTTCCTTTTAAGCTTAGATTTTAATAATTATTTTATTCCTTACTTTCTTATAATCTATCTATCTTTTAGAATCTTTATATACTTTAAAATACTACTATAATAACTATTTCTAATAATACTAAAGAAATTAAATAATTCTTCTATCTTAATAAAGAATTAATACTTTATAAAGGGTTTATCTATAATTAAGGGAATAAGAAGAGCTTTCTATATTATAATAAAATACTATTTAATATATCCCTTAATTAACTCTTAAATAAATAACTTTCTTTCTATTTATCTTAACTTAATTAGTTATATTAAGAGGATATTAATCTATATTACTCTATCCTTAGAGATAGAAAAGAGATCTAAGCTTAAGTTAAATCTATTTAGTATTACTTAGATTATAGTAAGAAGGACTTTAACCCTTAGAAGGAATATTATATTAATCTATAGGAATTCCTAAGTAATCTTTAGAATAATAAAATATTAATTAACTTTAACTTTATTATATTCCTTTGCTTAATAATTTATAATCTAAGAGATCTAATTATTATTACCCTTAGTAATCTTTATCTTAATACCTTTAAAGTCTAAGATAACTAATAAGGATAATCTAAATACTTAATTAAGCTTATTTAGAAAAAGGCTAATATTATAAAGAATTAATCTATCTTAAGATTCTAATTATTATAAGAAACTTAGTTTAATTATTAATTCCTTATTAGGATTATTCATTTTAGTAATTAGACTTATTAAATTATTTATATCTAGAATATAAGAAATACTTATCTTTATATTTTTAATATTCTAAAGGAAGAGAAAGAAAAGTAATTTATAGCTATTATTACTACTTAGAGAGAAATTATAGCTAAAAATAATATACTTTATAACTTCTTTATCTTTAGGATACTTACTTCTTATTAAGATAGTTAATAGGAATATAATTATTTTAGAATATTCCTTATTATTCTAACTATCTAAAGGTTAATTAGTTTATTAAAGGGATAAATACTTAATAAAGGTATTACTATAAAGAGTCTTATTATTTAGGGAACTTTAGAAGAATTACCTAAAGAAGCTAGATTTACTCTTTACTTTTAAGATTAGAAAATTAAATAGCTTAAAAAGATAAAGAAGGGAAATAAAGAAGGAATTTAAATACTTAAGCTTAATTAGATTAAAAGCTTCTTTAGCTATATAATTATAAAAAAACTAGGGATTAAGGACTTTAAGTATAAGAAAGAAAATACTAAATATATAATTAAGTAATTCTTTAATACTTTATACTAATTCCTATTAATAAATAAATAGCTTTAAATATTAGATATTTATATAAACTATAGTAAATTTCTAATAATCCTTTAGTTAAGAGTAAGATTTAGTAAAATCTTAGATTAATATTATTTAATTTTATACTTAGCTTTACCTTTTAGATAGAAGATTTAAAGCTTATTTATATATTAATTAAATACTAATAAGATTAAGTTTATAATATTTATTAATCTTATTAAAGCTTACTTAAGGAAAGAATATAATATTATTAATAGACTCTTAATAGATTATAACTATAATATATTAAAAAGTATTATTTTACTTAGCTCTAATAACTTATTATAATAATTACTAATTTAAATCCTCTTTTCTTCTTTATAGTTTTTAGCTTTAGCCTATTAAACTAAGAAAGTTCTAATTATAATTTCTTTATTAAGTAATTCCCTTAGTAATTCCTTATAATAACTATTAATCTAAATCCCCTCTTCCTCTATATAATCTTTAATTCTAGCCTATAGAACTAAGAAAGTTCTAATTATAATTTCTTTATTAAGTAATTTCCCTAGCTAAATTCCTTTAAAAGTGCCCTTAATTATAAGACTTTTAGAAAAGAATAATACTTTAAATAAGAAATAATAACTCTTAGTAAAATTAGTATTAAAGCTAAAGGAAGTAATTAAATAGATTAAATCTTTATTATTATTCTTACTAAAGATATTTACTTAAGCTTAAATACTCTTATAGACTCTAGAAAGTAATACTTTAATAGGAAAAGTATCTAAAAGCTTAAGAAGAAGTAATATCTTAATATAGAATATATTATTAGCCTTTATATCTATAAAAACCTAAATATTATAAACTTTAATAATCTTAGTAAGTTAAATTATTAGTAATACTTTCCTTATTTATATAAATAATTAAAAAGTTAAAAAAGAGTAAGAAATATATTATAATTTTAAAATAAATAATAAAATAAAGAAAATAACTATTAGGACTAATCTAATAAGTTTACTTTAGATTACTAAATAATTAATATTTTATCTACTTAAATTAAAAACCTTTATAATTTTTATTCTAAAAGGTTTAGTTTCCTTTAGTTAATAGAAAGAACTTATTAACTTTATCTAAAGCTAAGTTATACTACTTATAATTATAGAAATTACTAAGGAGAAATAATACTATCTAAGGGGAGAGAGAAAGTAACTATTCTCTTAATATAATTATAATACTCTAATAAAGGAATAGATTTAAGAATAGGAAGGTAAATTATTAAATAGATTTCCTTTATTTACTAAATTTAGACTAGAAAAAGGTATTATAAGATACTTCTTATTATATATACTTATTTCTTTATTTAGATTTCTATAATAGGGAGGTATTTTCTTTATATATAATCCTAGACTAATTAAGAATAATTATTAGATTATAGGGGAAATATATAATAGAAGTCCTTAGATAGATAGATTAGTAAGTTATTAGTAGGGATTTAATAAGGGAAAAATAGATAGTTATAAAAGGGATAAGAGGATTAGAGAGAAATTATTATTAGGATTAAGGAGAGATTTTTATTTTATTTTAGAAAGAGATTTTTCCCTTCTTATAAAGAGACTAGAGAGATTACTTTAAATTTAAAGCTTAAGTTCTTTACCTTTATTTTATAAGAGAATTTAAGATTCTTCTTTTCTAATTATAATATAAATCGCTATTTACTCTTTATCCCTTATATACTAATTATTAAGCTAATAATAAGCTATTTTAATACCTTATTAATATTCTTTTCCTATCTTAACCTAATAATTATTCCTATAAGATACTTTCCTACTAAAGGGTTCTAAATATAAGACTATTATAGTATATATATATAATCTAGTATAGCTTTAGGCTAGCTAATAAGGATGTCTATATAATACTTTACTATATACTTTCTTAAGGGATTACTATTAATTTAGGGTATTATTCTAAGTCTCTTTCTATTGTTAAATTATATATTTTATTTAGATTATTAAATAGATTATTAAAAAAATATTTCTTAAGATTTTAAGTATTAACTAAGTAAACTAATAATTAATTATAGCCTTAATATATCTTTCTAAGTATAATCTTTATATATATTACTTCTTAAATAAAAAGAACTTTATTCTTAGTATTCTAAGCTATATAATTATCTTAGAAATTAATCTTAACTTATTAAAGCTTTAGCTAAATTATATAATATTAAATAATATATTAATAATATTTAAAGCCTTAATAACTAATAATACTAAGTAATAGTTTTAAGCTAATTATATAATAAATAAGTATTTCTTTAAAGTTATTTTTATAATTCTAAGGAAAGCTTTTATAATAAGTAATTAATTAATTAGTAAAGATACTATAAGAGCTTTTAAACTTAATATATTCTTTATACTCTAAGATATATTACTATATTATAATAGTATAAATAATTATATTAAACTTTATATACTTTATAATATAAAGAAAGAAATCCTTAGGATAATTTATAATAGTTATAATTACTTTAGAATAGAGAGAATAATATAAAAGCTATTAGGATTCTATATTTATAATCTTTATTATAAAGTTAAGAAATATATCTATAGATATTAAACTTATTACTTAGGGTAAATTAATTAAAAGTAAAAGATTAATAATTATAAGCTTATTTATCCCTTAGTAATATTAATATATACTATTATAATAAACTTTATTATTTACTTATCTTTAGTCTTTATAAAGAACTTATCTTAAATTCTTAAAGATTTCCCTATTTATAATATTCTTTTTATAATTATTTATATAATAAGTAAGAAAAGTCTCTTTATTTTTAGCTTTTTAAAGTATTTAATAAATTACTAAGTTACTATCTTAATAAGATAATTTATACTATTTAACAAAGGTATACTAAAAGTTATTATTTTAGACTATAATTTAAAGTTTATTTCCCTATTCTAGAAGACTCTATAGATTACCTTTAGTATAAAGCTTATAATAATTATAGTATATTACTCTTAGGCTAATAAAATTTTTAAGAAATATAAGTAAATTATAGAAATTACTATAAAATTTTATTATATAGAAAACCCTAAATTTAACTAAATTTATATCTTTTTAACTCTATAGTAATACTTTAATAATACTTATAATATTAGTATATAAACTTTAACTTATAAATTCCTTTTTAATATTAATCTTTATAGTCTATTAAAAGCTATATAGCTACTTAATTAAGAAGCTATTAATTTATTATTCCTAAGAGAAATTATATAAAAGGAAGTATAATTTACTTTAAACTTTATTACTATTAAAGCTAAGAAATAGTATAATAATAAGTATTAGTCTATTTAGCTTAAGGCTAAAGATTAAGTTTATTTATATCTTTATAATAAATATAACTTACTTAATATCCCTATAAAGAAATAATCCTAATAATATATTAAACCTTTTAAGATTAAATATATAATTAATAATTTAGCTATTAAGCTTAAATTACTTTCTAAATAGTATATTTACTTTATTATCTTATATTAATAGTTAGAACTTACTTATAATAATAATTTCTAACCTAAGGAATTAAGGCTAATTAAAGAGAATTCTAAGAAGTATATTATTAAATATATCCTCTATTATAAAGTAAGGAATTAAGGTAGAAATATTATATTCTTTAAAGGCTTTTAGATCTAATAGAAGAGTTAAAACCTTAACTATAACTCTTAGGAAAAGACTAAGGATATTAATAAGGAGCTTATTATAAAGTTTAAGGCTGCTTACCCTAAGGCTTTTAAGACTAATAGTTAATGTAATTATTACTATAGTAATAGGAAGAAGACTTAATAGCCTAAAGCTAGTAAGACTATAAATATAAAGACTAACTAATAGTCCTTATACTAATCTTTATAGAAGAAATAGTAAGATTACTTACTTAACTATATATAATAAAAAAGATTAAGAAAAATTACCTAGAAATTAGGAATAGTAATTAAATAGCTTAGAATAGTACTAAAAGGAAATTATAACCTTGGAAGGATTTATATATTAGTTAATTACTAGGGATAATATATCCTAGCTTTTAAAGCTAGGATATAATATATATAGCCCTTTAGGCTACTATTATAGAATTAAGTAATAATTATATAAGTATATTATATAGTCTAATAGACTAGGATCCTTAAGGTTTTAGTCTATAGATTAATTATAATAAAGGAAGTATTCTTCTTTTAACTATTTTACTTTACTTTTCATAACTATCTACTTATCTATATATTACCCTTAGTCTTTTCTAAGTATAAATTATCTTATTATAAGTATATTTAGTTAATATAGATAATAAATTCTTAGTCTTATTATTATAAAAGTTAAATGGATTAATATATATATATTATAATTAGCTTACTACCTCTCTATAGACTTTTATCATAAGTATCTTATATTAGTCTCCCCCCTACTTATTATACTGGATTATCCTTATCCCACTAATGGGGTCTATAACTCCCACTGTACAAATGTCATTACCAATGTTAAAAAGACGATAGTTCCTAGCGACCCAGCTGTTAGGCTGGGAAAGGCACGAGGCCAGGTAGTTCATGCTGTTGGCAGCCATAAGAGGCAGCTTGCCATCGTCGAGCAGGTCGTAGCACTTGCTAGGGTGGACAGTCTCATACTCCATAGTAATGCCACCGCCCATCTGCGGTTCTTGGGTGGCATGCTTGCCAAAACCAAGCCAGTTCCAAGCGGCGTAGGATATGTCATAGGCGCTCCCGGAATGGTCAATTTTTAGCAGGTAGACTTTGCGGCCGCCGTAGGAGACCTTTACGCAGATATCATCGCAACCGACCGCGGTAGGCCAATAGGCAACGTTGTTTGTATTGATCTTGCACCCGAGTACTCCGATCGATGAGCCGTACTGTTCGTGGGGAGTCATATAAACAGAGCCGCAGTCGCGAGGGGCGATAGCAGCAAGAAGAGCAGTGAATGGAGCAAACATTTTGTGTATGAAAAGTTAGCAAAGAAGGAATAGTAGACTGGGCTGTATAGTAGCATAGAAGACGCCTCAGGCACTTGAGATCACTAGTTTAGCTGCCTGAGAGGGAATAAGGAAGGTTTTTGACTTTCCACTTTCTCTATTATATCTCTGTCCCATGAGCCAGAAATAGCCCTTCACTCATTACAGTGTAGAATGGCTCCGCGATTACCCCCTGGAAACCGGGAGCAAATTTGTGCCATTCTGTTTTATGGACACTCGATTGACGAAATTGCAGTATGTACTAAATCTGTTGCTTGTAAAGGAGTGACCGAAACGAAAGTCCGGTTTTTACTCACAAACTCTCTGGGCATGAACTACAGTACATTTGTGTGGCTTGGATGTAGCTTGTGCAGTGTATAACTTTGAGCTTCTTGTGCACTGAGGAGCATCCTGACTGATTTATGGCCGATTACGGCCGATTATGGTCCCCGAACACTAACAATCTACTTTATTGTTTTAGCACATATGCAGTTCGATCCCATGTTGATTACTGGACTAATGAAACTATTCTGTACTAAGTACACTAGAGGCGAATATGTGCCCCGCTTCATTAGCTCTATTATCAATACATGTGATAAATAAAGTGCAGTGTATATACTGCTCGTTCTAGCATTCAGTGAATGTAGCCCCTCACCGGTATCGCCCTTATCCAAGATCAATATGGTAGCCTGTTCTCCTATTACCAGGGATTGTCTCCTTGTTGGGAGCGTTCCTTTTGACAGCACTGAAACGGTCTTCCGTAAATGCAGTAAAGGCCTGCCGGGCGTTTTGCGCAGAATTCCCGATGGAGAGACGGGAAACAGACACTACTTTATCAAATTTCAGGAAGCTATATTCCCATCAATTATGGTCCCCAAATTCGTTGACAACGCGGCACCGATCGCCAGAGAGTTTACACGGGATGATATCAATAACGGTTTAGGCCTTCTGAATGGCCTCGAGACTGGATACAACGATGCCGCTATTAAAAGTTATCGACTGTTCGCAAAACTTAAATCAGAAGGCCACATTAATCAAGGGGTGAAATTCCAAGTATCCTTGCCAACTGTGGCTAACGTGGTTGGGGTTCTTATTGAGGAAGGATTTCGAAAAGAGGTTGAGCCCATCTACGAGGCCGCTTTATTTCGGGCTTTGGATAGAATTCAAGCTGAAATACCCCACACTGAATTGGCGATCCAAATCGACCTCGGAATGGATCTTGCTTATTGGGAGGGCGTGTTATTCAAGCCCTGGTTTGATAACAAGGAGCATGTGGTTGACTATGTTGCAAAGATGATACAGAAAGTCCACGTCAACGTAGACGTTGGAATCCATTACTGTTACGGTACGTTAATTCCCGGTGCAATTGAATGCCTACGCTAAAATTATACGAAGGAGACATGGATCATAAGCACTTTGTCGAGCCGAAGTCACTGCAGTCGATTGTAGATCTGCACCAGCAGATCCTAAAGAGGAAGACACGACAACTTGACTGGATGCACTGTCCTATTCCGATTAGCGCAGTGGATCAGCTCGATGCTTACTTGTCACCCCTCTCTGCTCTACTACCTTTGTTGCACACACGTCTATATCTAGGTCTCATTCATCCTAGACGCCCGGAGGAAACCCGAAAAATGTTCGAAGCGGCTAAGAAGGTGGTTGATGATTTTGGGGTTGGCACAGAATGTGGATTGGGTAGAACCCCAAAAGGAGATGTCAAGAGCATTATGGATATCTCGATGGAACTCTGTACTCAGTAATGACAGAGGATGCCGTACCACCTCCGATGGATGTTGAAGCTTGCAGCCGCTTGAAGCTAAGCACACTTACATTTAGTGGCAACTTGATACAGTAGTGGTCAGGAACAGTAAAGTTGGGGTGAGGGGCATAGCATAACTTGAATCGGCTCTGAGGGTGCACTTGAGCGACCTTACGGCTGGTTGAATGATTATTGAGGCCATAAAGCTATTGTCATATTGTGTACAAATAAACTTAGGAGGAAACAAACCGTGTTACATGCCTATCCGGCAAAATTCTCGTGAGCGTACCAGCCAGGTAGGCTAACCTCACACTAGATATCGAAGAACCTCCATTTGGCACCATTAGGCCACCCAGTACCGGTCTAAAGCCACCATCCTCAAGTCGAACAAATGCACATCTTTTTCGATTTAAAGGAAGCGCTAGCCCCTGGTCCCTTAGGTTCTGAGGTACTGGGAAGTAGACTTTTCTATTCAAGTTATATTAGATCTTGTCAAGCAAGTTTATGAGGATGTATACGCGAGTTTTAAGAAAGGTAATAACCTGGAATGCTGTTTTCCATCCGGACCATGAGGCGCCATATCCATATCGTAATACATGTATACCTCGCTGCCGACGGTTTTCTTAATATGGTAGAGTTTATCGGGTTAATGCATAGTAGCTATGAAGTTACAAGGAAATCTCAAATTAAGGCATGATTGACGGTTTAAGTAGCATAGGCAGCACGCCTCTATTTAAATCGAAGCGAAAACTGGAAGGGCATTAACTTTAGTGCCACCTTGCAAGAGTACGTCATGACCTAATAGCAGCTACACGCGTATCAACATTAAGAGTCACTAGTTGCCCTACGGACCCTAGCACCTGATTATCAATTCTTTCAAGCATCATACCTTGCTTTAACCCCCCACATTTGCAGCTCCTCCTGCACAGGAAATGCTCGACAGTGCCGGCCCAGCAACTGGAGCGCATAGCGAGAATGCTTACATTGTTAATCCCACCATCCCAAATGGTGACTATAGAAGTCACAAAGACAACGACCTAAGCATTGCAGATACATCTCACATTGCCCTCGTGTGCTAGGCTGCCTATGTAGGGCGCCGCCCGCAACATGCTACTGTTTATTTGCCTAGCCAAGCAAAAGTAGAGTACTCCACCATGCAGAGCTGTTGTCGTGACTCAGATACCTCACACTGTGACACCCACTAACCGTTACATAAGCGCTTGACAATCGACACCGCCTCCACCCCGCCTCATGTGCCTCCCAGTTATTTTCACAACAAGCTTGTCCATCCTTGCTACCTCGAACAACAGGCATACCGGTATATACTTAAGATACCGGGGGTTAACGACAGATTCATTCTTCAGTTTCTACTTTTCGAACTACGAGAAGAGCACGAGTCGCTTCACATCGCGGGCTCCAATCAACCTCGTCTTCAATCCACAGCGACAGCAGCAGCAACAACAGCAAGAGCAATAGCAACAGCAAACTATCGTCAACATGACCCCCACACCGGATATCGCGAAGAGAATCAGCGAAATAATGACAGATATGGCAAAAGAGCAAGAAGAGCTGGAGGCTATCTCGCTCTTCATCGATAATATTGAGCAAGCAAGTTTTCGTCAGATGTCAGGGAGTGCCTCAAGCGCAAGGAACAGAAGAAAGAAGTCCAAGGTTCTATCTACAGAAGAAGGAAAGTCTATAGAAGAAGAAAAGGAGGATTATGAAAGGAGACGAGTGGAAAAGCAAGAGAAAATCCGCCTTATGTGGTTGAAGATAAATCAACTCCAGGAAGAAGCCAAGAAAATTTAGTTTATTAAACGAAAGGAGCACCAGTTCTATGACCAACCCCATTTTGCCTTTAGTGCTTTAGATGCAGCAAGCAATTTTTCCTCCTCAGTCTCATACAGCCCGTTCTTCTTCAAGTACTGGGTGTAGCGCTCACATTGTTCCGCTCGGCGTTGCACCTCCACTGCAAGTGCTTTGTGTTTATTGAAAAATTCAGATACCATATCATCGATATGCTTGTCGGAAAGCTTCTGGGCGAAAAAGTCGCAGAATATGTCGGTGACGTCAGTAGGACGGCGTAGTACATGAGTAACACAAAATGCCATCACCGTTTGGTCGATGTCCGACTTGCTGGCGTTTAATTGGCCATACCATTCCCTTCTGAGCTGGTCGCAGAGGCTGTTTGTCTTGCTCTTCTCATCCAGAACGTTGCGGAACTCGGCGTGCATCTGCTTGTTCGTCTTGACCGAATCATGGCCAGTAATCCATGACGGCGGGGTGAAGACTTGGCGTGGAACAGTACTTGTGAACTCCCAGTCAATTATGCCCTGAATCTGCAGGCTTTTGTCCACGATGATATTGGGGCTCCGTAAGTCCAGATGGTTCAACACAAAGGGACCCTCATCCAGCTGAGGATCAATAATATTGTAAAAAATACGCTCCATGCCGTCTAGCGCGAAAACCTCTAGTTCGATATCGTCGACAGTATGATCACGAACTGGTGGCGAAAGGAACCTTGATACAAGGCTGAATTGGTGTATCATGTAATCCTTGGCGGAAGCAAGGACTGGCGGAGGCGGCAGCCGAAGCGTGGCGGCAGACATGGATATGAGGGGGCCTAAAACAGGGTGCGAGCTGCCATGAGGATTTGGCATCAAGGAGCCTATTGAGGGGAACTCGAGTTTCCTAAGCTCAGCCAAAATATCGATTAGCTGAGAGTAGAAGTTTCTTCTGTGCTCCTCTTTGGATTTAGTTAGAAGTTTCTTATCTAGTGGTTCGCCTGGAATGAGGTCTGCGATGAGAAACATTTGCGTTCCCGCGCTGGTTTTGGTCAACTTGGCATCGCGTCCATAAGCACGAACGTGAGGGACGGGAATCCGGGTGTTGCGCTCGAGGTATCTGTGACAACATGAGCGGTAGTCGAAAGCGGGAAAATAACCAGCACTCACTGTATGGTGGCCACTTCGCTCAACAACTTGTCCCAGGGATTGTCGAGAGCGGGCTCGATTGGGACCCTGACAATCCACTTGGGACTTTCTTGGTCAAACTCGACGAAGAAGCAAACATTGAAACTGCCGTTGTCCTTGTTCACAACCCGGCATGGTTTGCCATTGTTGTACCGTGATGCTAGATCGCAGACCGCATCTGAGTGTAACGATTCGATAAATGTTTTTTTGACTTGATTGTATTGGTCTTCAGTAGCAACAGGGAATCCCTGAGTATCAGATCCAAGAGTTCCAGTCTCTGGTTCATTGATCTCTGGAGTGTTGATCTCGGTGGCATTCGTCTCAAGCGTCTGGGTCTCTCTGACACTAGTGAACTGAAGTGGCTGGCCCCATAGCTTGGATAGGTAGAGAACTACCACTGTCCAACGCGTGCGTACTAGATGGATGAGAGCGGACAGCATTGTTGATCCAACATTGAAGCTTGTGTTGTCGATTCAGCCGGATGTTGGTTTCATGGTCATGCAACTGGCCAGATGGCAAGGGTAATAAAAGGGGGCGGCCACTCGGCTAATAGTAGTTCCGGCGATGCCCCGGTATTGTAGGGGCCAAAGAGGAGGTTCAAGCTTGCAAAGGTCACGGGCGCGTTTTAGCACAGCAAGGCGAGAATAGTAAAGAAATATATAATAAATCCACCATGGCAATGCACGCCTTATAAACTCAATTAGAAATTCGACTAAACAGCAGATCAAACCCTCTACCAAAATGATACATTTTAACAGTCTTCGGCTTCTATTATTCCGTATTAAAGAGAAATGGAGAGCTGAAACGTTCAGTGGTTTATACACGGGATAGTAACCTCCTCCAGCTAGTGGGGTGTTTCTGCAGCAAGGCGCTAGACGAGGACAAACGGACGCGCATGTGTATTACGTAATTTCTGCCCTGAATCAATTAGTTGTTAGGCTATCATTATGCTAGTTGTTAGAGAGAGACCCTGTACAAGGAAACCTTCAGTAAATTAATATCTAGTCTTTAGTCATAATAATGAGACTAAAAGACCCCCTTATCCGGCTGATCTAGATAACCCGGATCTAGGAGAATCATTATCAATTTTAAAGAATAATATAACAATTAAATTAACTGTAATAGATCTAATACTAGTTATAGTAAATCTTTATATTTATATAGTGGTATTATTAATTATAATATTAGAAAATTGCTCTAGAGAAAGATTATTTAAATAAAAATCAGAAGTATGTTTTAGTTTATATTATAATATGCTATTTCTAGCTTTAAAGTTAAAAGGAGAGGAAGTTAGGAACTAGCTATACATTCCCTTACTTACTAAGGATAAAAGTGTTTATGCCTAAGGTAAGTACTATTATAACTTACATCTTTATATAGACTTATTAGCACTAATTATATACTATATTAGCTATATTTAGTTATATTAAGTAAAGTTCCTAATATAATACTAAGCTTAGACTATACTAAACTAAACTTATTCTCTAAACTAATAGTAAGCTTATACTATTTAGTTATTAACTAGTAATAATATCGTTTAATCCTATGTCTAAGACTTTATTTTATAGTAATAATTTACTCTTTAAGAATACTAATTACTTAAAGAATATTAAGCTAAAAAGAACTAATTAACTATAGCTAGTAGTTATAGTGCTAAATAGAAACCTTATAGCTTTATATAAAAACTATAAAATCCTTAATACTATATACCTTATCTATTATATACTAAAATAGTAACAGTCTTATAATACTAGAAATAAAGCTATAATAGTATTATAATCTTAGAGTAAGAGTAGTAAAGCTATTATAGTCTTAGGATAACTATATTAATTAAGTACTATTAATATATTACTCTACCCTAGGAAGCTAAACTGCTAAGCTAAAGGCCTTAAGGATTAAGAGCTTAAGCTATAGGAACTATTAAAATAGAATAAAGATAAAAGGAACTTAGAAAACTAAGAAGAATAAGAAGATTAGAAATTAATATATATTATAGTATTATTATACCTTTCTTATTATAATCTTATAGTAATTTAATAGTTTATTTTATTTTCTTACTTTCTACTATAAATACTATTTCTAATAAATTAATTTCTCTAAATCTATAAGTATAGTAAACTATTAAAGAAGATAATTATTACTAATAATTCTCTTAGTATACTATTTATCTCTTTAAGCTTATAGTTAATAAGTAATAAAAACTCTATAATATTATAAACTTAAGAGAGATAACTTAGGAATTAGATATTACTATTAAATTCTTTTCCTTATGAGAATTTTAAGCTTTTTTCTAAGTCTATTAATATTCTTATAAAAAAAGTAAAATTAAACCTTTATATTAAGATTCTATAGACTTTATAGTAAATTAACTATAAGAAATATTAACTTAAGTTAATTATTAATAGAATTATCCTTAACTTTAACCCTAATAATAAGTTATAATATATAAAGTAATCTTATTATAATTATAATATAAACTTATATTAAAGCTTTAACTATAATATTAGTAAGCTTATCTTAAAGACTCTTTACTATAGTAGAAAATCTTAAACTAAATTAAGAATTTACTTTATTAATCTTAATAGTTAATTCTTTTTATATCCTTAGCTTTTATATAAACTTAATAAAAGTTTTACTTATTAATAGTTATCTTAAAGGATTAATTAAGCTATATTAGAATAACTTTCCTAATAATAATTAGTAAGATTAAGTTAATAAGATTATATAAAATAATTACCTTACTTAAGTTAAAGGAACTATTAATAATAACTTTACTTAATACCTTAAGATAACTATAAAGCTAACTTATTACTATATAAAGTTAAATTAAACTATTATAATAAGGGTCCTTAGATAGATAGACTAGTGAGTTACTAGCTAGGATTTAATAAGGATAAAATAGATAGTTATAAGAGGGATAGAAAGATTAGAAAGAAATTATTATTAGGATTAAAGAGAGATTTTTATTTTTATTTTTAGAGAAAGATTCTTCCCTTCTTATAGAGAGACTAGAGAGATTACTTTAAGTCTAAAGCTTAAGTCCTTTACCTTTATTTTATAAGAGAATTTAAGATTCTTCTTTTCTAATTATAATATAAATTACTATTTACCCTTTATCCCTTATATACTAATTATTAAGCTAATAATAAGCTATTTTAATGCTTTACTAATATTCTTTTCTTACCTTAACCTAATAATTATTCCTATAAGATACTTTCTTACTAAAAGGTTCTAAATATAAGATTACTATAGTATATATATATAATCTAATATAGCTTTAGACTAGCTAATAAAGATACTTAGATAATACTTTACTATATACCTTTTTAAGGAATTACTATTAATTTAGGGTATTATTCTAAGTTTCCTTTTACTATTAAATTAAAGATTATAGTAGAGTAGTAATTTAATTAATTTAGCTTAATAAGTAAGATTAATTACTATACTTTTAAGCTACTATTATTAAACTTAAGGAAAGTAGAAAAAATAATTAGAAATAAGAAATAGAAAGGATTAAGACTTCCCTAAAAAGACTCTAAACCTTAGAACCCTAAAGGATTATAATAAATTAAACTAGTAAAATTAATAATATATAGCTTAATTAAGATTATTATAATAAGTAAGATAAGAATAAATACTTAAACTCTACACTATACTATTTACTATTATACTTACTCTTCTATTCTAATAGTTCTAAGGAAAATTAGAGTATATTTAAACTTAGAAGTACTTTATAGTATAATATTATTAGATTTCTATAACTATAAGGACTTTTTATAAGAAAAGGAATACTATTTAACTTTATTAAGTAATTAATAGAATAAGAATATATATTAGCTTAGATAATAGGAAAGTATAACTAGAATAATTATTATATAGTTTCTTATAAGGGACTAATACCTAGCTACCCTAGCTAAAGTAACCCTTTATATTATAAGAAGTTAAAAGCTAAGGAAAGGCTAAGTTAAGAGGGATTTATTTAAAAGGGAGAGAAAAAGAAGAAATAAGAGAAATAATAATAAGAATAATAAGGATAATAATAAGACTTATATATAGGATTATAAAAAAGTCTAATAATAATAAAAGGGTTAAAATTAAGAGTTTTAACTTTCTTTAAGAGATTTATAGAGATATTTTCATAAAGACTATAATTAACCTAAGTTTTATTAAGTATTTTTATTTATTTACTATTTATTTTATTCCTTAATTATACTATTATTTCCCTAAGAAAAATAGTATAATTAAGACTTTATTTTAGTATAATTACTAAAGGTTATATCTAAAGGAAAGAATTACTCTCTAATAAGTAAGAATTCTAAAGGCTATAATTATAATTTTACTATAATTACTAAAGTAAAAAGAAGAAGAAAAAAGAGAAAGGTATTCTATTTAATATTTATAAAGAGTATACCTATAAAATTAAATTAATTTAATATATATATAAAGTCTTAGTTAATATTTATAGTACTTTTAATTAAGGACTATTTATTAATCTTAATATTAACTAAACTTAACCCTAAGATTAATAAGATAAGCTTAATACTTTTAAACTTAATAAAGAAAGGGAAAATAAGTAAAGAACTTAAAGTTCTTATTCTAATCTATATATTTAATTATATCTTTAAGGGAACTAATATTTCTAGTTATCTAAGGATATTTAAGAATTATATTAAAGGATAAGTTTACTTAGATAAAAAGAAGGCTTAATTAATACTATATTTTATCTATAAAGATATTAGAATAAAAGTCCTAAAGGCTACTAAGTATAATACTTAAGAATAAATTAAAGTAAAGCTTCTTAAAGACTTTAAGGAGGGTAATAAAGAATAATAAATCTAATCCCTCTAAAAAGTCCTTAAGATAAATACTTAGTCTATAAGGAATATAATAGATAAGGAGATTTTTACTTAGTTTAAGATTTATAGGGAATTATATAATACTATTAATAATAGTGGGAAATTTAAGAAAGGAAACTCTTATACTATTTTCTATATATTATTCTATAAGGTTATTATTTAGGTATATTAATAAAAGAATATTCTAGTCTAAGCCTTATAATCTAAGCTATATAATACTATAGTTAATCTTATTATAAGCTTACTAGAATAGGATTAGTCTTTTAAAGACTTAATTAAGGAATCTTAGAAGAGAGAATTTAATCTAGGGAAAAAGTCTTAGGAAGTAAATATAGAATAATAAATCCTATCTCTAAGTAAGCTAACTATAGATATAGTAATTAATTCCTTAACCTAAATAGTCTAGAACTAATATATATAGCCCTTTAGGCTATAGTTATAGAATAATATAATAATTACATAAGCAATTACATAGTCCAATAGACTAGGATCCTTAAAGGTCTCAGTCTATAGACTAATCATAGTAAAGAAATCATCCTTCTTATAACCTTTTATTCTTACCTTTTATAACTAACCCTTTTCTATATATTAAATAGTAATAATTATAGCTCTATTACATACATTAGCTTTATAATTTAATTTACTAGAATATTAAGCTTATACTAATTAAGTCCTCTAACTACTAAGCTCTAGCTAACTAATAATTTATTATAGTATAATTAGCCTTAATTAATCACTTAATACCCCTATAGTATAACTAGCCTTAGTAAACCCTATAATAATTTAAAAGCTTTATCTTACTTTTAATCTCTTTTTACTATCCTTATATAGTAAGAAATATACTAAGTAAGAATACTCTCTAAAGGAACCTTATAGATAATTCCCTTTATATATTACTCTTACCTATATTATTAAAATCCTTATTATATATAATAGCTAATTAATCTTATATAGAAAGCTTAGTTATAAGTTCTAATCCTATAATACCCTTACTTTTATAAATTTTATATATTAATTATAAATGGTAAAAATTCTCTTAAAAATAATAAATTAAACCCTAACCTTATTAAATTCCCTATGTATAGACTATTTATACTAAATTTAAAGTTTACTTTTATTACTTTAATTATAGAGATTTAAAATATTATATTCCCTATTAATAATTATAATTATACCTTATTATATTAATTATAATAATAATTAATAATATTTAAATAGTAAAAAAGTAGTAATTTACTTTAGCTTATTATTATTACTTAACTATTTAGATTCTATAGATTTTAGATATTAATAAGCTAGCTAAGTTCCTATAAATCCTAGATTAAATACTATTATTTTACTTACTAATAATTCTAATATAAAGATAGAGTATTATAAA